>JAREIK010008249.1:1412500-1462500 GCA_029783825.1 Sapria himalayana
TCTTGTTCGATGATTCCAAGGTAGACGTTCCCAAAACCACCGGTGCCGATGATGGAGCCTGCATCGAAGTTCCCGGTGGCCTCCTGTAGCTCGGAGAGAGAAAAGTACCGGCCGAGGCCATGGGCCGAAGAATGGAGGTTGCTGGTTTTGTGAGACCCGACGGAGGAACTCGAGTCGCCCGCGTGGAAGAAGAAGAGGTTCTTCTTCTTGTGCAGTTTCATCACCAGTGCTCCGAGCCCCACAAAAGCACCGAACATCATCGCAAACCCTACGGCAGCCATTGTCGTCCGACTCGAAATCATCTTCTTCCCGTCGACGCCAAATTCTCCATCAAAACTGTTTGCAGGATTGCTCATCTTGAGCACCTCCAAGCCATTTAGAATTGCATTTCTCGTGCCTGTATCATCAACCATCGGCCCTATTTCAACCGTGATGATCCCGTTCGACAATAAAGATTTGTCGATCACAACGTCTCTGTAATATGGTGCTGCCAATTCGTCCCTGATCGATGATAAATCTAAACCCGAAATCGCCATCTTAAGGTTGACGTAGACGTTGAAATACAAATCGTTCAGAGATTTACTTACGATATCGCAAAAATGAAGCCGAATCGCGTAACTAAACTCTGGGTCGACCTCAAAATTCCACGTCACATTGAAATTCTGCATTCTCGTCTCCGAATCCCCCAGTTGTTCCGCAGATGCATAAATTATTGCAGGAGCAATCAATGGCGATATTCCTGCAAGATACTTGATCGAACCAGGTGAGATCGACACGCTTCTTGCCAGCGTCCTGTTCCTGAGGTAGGGTTTATCTGGCACCCATGTTCGTCCGAGAGTATCATTTTCTGCAGTGACCAAAGATCCACCCATATTAATCCTATGAACAACTTGATAGCTATGCAGGGACAACCCCGTATGTTCACCTACCGGATAAAGCTCCGTTCCCTGATCGGAAATTAATACGTCTGGTGCAGAGACTATCTCGATGGCATTGATAAAAGCTATCGAATTCTTGGATGGTCGGAAGTGAAGAGAGGATTCTGCATCCGTCGCGTTGATCAGGTACTCTTTGAAAAGGGGCGCGTCCGTTTTGTCGCCGACCTTGAAGTCGCGGAGAAGAAGATAGTTATCTGTAGTGATGGAAAATGTTGCGTTTTGAAGATCAAACTGGGTGTTGTTCATGGGGAAGAAGTGGAGACGAATCCAATGCCATCCCGAGGTCTTGAGAGTGAAAGAATATGTTGCATCCTCTGCAAAAATTCTCGCAGATAGATATATGGGAGAAAGAACACCATCAGTGGAAGGTGTGGATACTAATATATTGTCATTTGCCTTTAAGTAGCCGTCTGCCTCGTGATCAGCCTTAAAGATTCTCCCATCGGGAACAGTAGACAGGCTCTTGGCCCCACAGCTTATCAGAATCTCATCGCCCGGTTTAAAGTTACTGATATCTGCGCTAGCATGGAGAGCGAACTCAAAGAGGAAGACCAAGTGGAGGACGAGGATGTTAGCCGCCATTGACGATGATCTCGATGGTCGGAAGGTTGGAGGAAGAAGATGACTAGTTTTTGGCGGAGCAAATTTCCTTTTTTTCTCCATCCCTCCCGGATGAGGGCGGATGCAGAAACTGGAGTGGCAAAATGACTTAGAAAATAGGCATTCGATATCTATAATTGGTTCTGTTTTGTTGGTTCTTTGCTTTCTTGCTTGATTTTAATGGAGGCAAGCAAGGAAATCGCATAAGCTAGCCCTTTTGTTTTGCCTATTATTAGGCATTTTGATGAGTATTTCCATTAGTTTTCTATTTTCAGCAACCAAGAATCCATTAATAGCCACCATCTGCTTGTTGATGGCTAAATAAGTTTGATGAAGTGGAGGGGAAATTCCGTGCTTGCATGCTTAAGAAATGAAAGAAATTAGGGTTCATCTTTTGAAATTGTATGATTACGACTTACAAAATGTGCGATTGAAGCCATAAGTTGGTGATATTGGTTTTAATTTTGTGTTTTTGTTTGGTAATTAGAGCACAAAATAATCCTTATTTTTTTAATAAGGATTATTATCAAAAATAATAAAATCACTTTTTTCAAACAGTATTATGTTTTTTTTAAATAAATATTTTTTAATAAAATCATTTTTGGTAGAATCAAACTAGCTTATGGTTTTTTTAAATAAATATTATTTAGTAAAATCATATTATTTAATATTATTTCTTGATGTGAAGTAGACTGATGAAGCTAGAGGTGTCAAACGGGCCGGCCCAGCACGGCACGGCCCGTTTTTCACGTGCCCAGCCGTGCTACCGTGCCGTGCCCGGCACGGCACGGTTTTTTAAATTCGGGCACGGCACGGCCCGTGGGCACGGGCGCCCGGCAAGGCAGGGCAGGCGGGGCGGGTCGGATCTGTTTGGACCCGACCCGCGGTCTTTTTACCGGGGGGGGGGGGGGGGGGGGGGGGGGGGCCCGGTTGGGTCACGAGTCATGACTCAGTGAGTCGTGACTCGTGAGTCGCGACTCACGACTCAGGACACAGGCACGCGGGCCGGCGTGCCGGGCCAGGCACGGCACGGCTCGTGCCGGGCACAGCCCGGCACGTGGTTTGTTCGCCCGGGCCCGGCACGGGCCCGGGCACGTTTTTTTATCGTGCCGGGCCAGCCCAGGCACGGCCGAACCGTGCCGTGCCTCGTGCTGGGCCGGGCCGGCCCGGCCCGTTTGACACCTCTATCGGCACGGCACGGCACGAGCCCCGGCACGGGAAATTTCCGTGCCAAGCCGGGCCGGCCCGGTTGACACCTCTATCACCAGTGTGTAATTTTAATGACATAAAATAATCTCCGAACAAACTTCCTTGCAATTGAGTCTCATAGTCTATACTTGAATTTCTCATGTTCATACCCAATGGACGCGCGATATTATTGATAATATTTCTACTCAAGATATCAATAAGATACATGTTGATTACGTTAAAAGCCATACATATAGCTTCTCTCCAAAATTCATTTAAGAATATGCACATAAGAAAGCATCCAGTGACCCTCTCTTTGATACATATTAGCTTTTAGATTGTCCTTAATATAGAGATCAATTTTCTACCACTATCTCTCTCTCTCTCTCTCTCTCTCTCTCTTAACTATGGTGTGAAAATCTTTAAAGACACGAAATATGAGACTCTATGTGTACCTGATAGTGTAGTCTTTTCTAAGAATATCAGTCTTTTCTGACATGTATTATCTTGTTATAGTGATAATAATTGATTGTTTTTTTTTTTTTTGACTTATCTTAATAAGAATATATTATTTTATCATTTTGTGTGTATCTAGTAGTGTTCATATAGAAAACAAGCATTGATACAACACCTCATAATGATGGCATGATTTAGAAACCCACAAAGTTATCCTGATTATCTAAATATGAGCTCAGCAATAATATGTAAGCATGCTGCCTATTTTTCAAGAGTATCTTCTTAGAGCAACTCCAATGGGAGTTGCTATAAGGGGTCTCATCTCCATAACCGCTAAAATGGCACCCAAACAATGAAAAAAACTTGCTCCAATGGAGTTGGTATGAGAGATGGCAAAATACCATCAAATGTCTTGGGGTGCCATATTTGGCAACCTTGGAGAGAGAATATAGAGGATGCAAAATAGCAGTTATGGTTACTGTGCATCTCAAAGGATCTTTCTCATAGCTTGAAAAAAAAAACTTTAATTAAAAAAATATTTAATTATTAAAATAGTACCTTATTTTGACACCTACCATTGGAGTAAAAATATGTTTAGGGGTGCTAAAAACACTGTTTAAGTTTGCAAATTAACATTTGGCACCCATTTTTTAGCATCTCCCATTGGAGTTGCTCTTAGATGCAAGCTTAGCTAACTCTCAGCCCATTGGGAAGAGATTGATGTGAAATGAAATTTAACTTTCATCTCTGAACTAAAGTTAACTAGACATCCAACTTTAACATTTTATCTCTAGATGTATTCTTTTCAAACATAAACTCTAGTTTTTTCCACAACTTATCTGCCTTCATTTCTTCAGCAATATGTTGTTAAGCATCATCACTTCTCCATATCCAAATGGGTAGGTGATGATGCCCTATCTCATTCTTCAGCACTCATTTTTTTCAAGCATTGGTTTTCTCTACATAAGATCATATGGCTATTTGACATAAAGATAGTCACATATACTATTTTTTTTCTGATAGAGTTGTTAGTTACAATTAACATTATTGATATAGAGCAATCCTCTATTCTAGCATAGATCAGTGTCAATCACAAAAAAAAATTCAGGAACAAAAATATCTCAAATCACAATCGATATCGATTTAGTTGGGATCTGAATAATCTGATATCGATTTGATGAAATTGAATAAACTAGATACCACATTGGTATCACTGAATTACTTCCTTAATAGAGGTTATGATACCAAGGAATTGATATCGATGATCAACTGTGATGAAATTATTGTTATAGGTTATGGTATCGATATCAGAAACCAATGTTTGATACCAATTATTGGTGGGGGATATAATTCTCGGAATATAATTTTGGAGATTCCTTGATTGGCTTCAAATGGCAACCAATCACCAAAGAAATTAGTAAATATTATATAAGACATTCTCTATTTTCATTTTTCACCTTCGGTAACTTTCCACCTCTTTTATTATTATTTTTTTATTTTTCATCTCATTTAATGAATTAATGGTAGCACTCCCTCATCCTAGCACCATGAGAGACTATTTTTTTTTAATTTAAAATATTATTTTTACTATTTTTTTTTTACTTTGAATATGAGAATTTATCACATATCATTGGTCCATCAAGTTCATCACATACAAAAATAGCTAATACTAATAGTAACTAAGAAATAAAATATATAAAATAAAAATAATATTTATATCATTTAAAAATCAAAATAAACCAAACATAAACACAAACTAAATAAGCTCAATCTCCACAACATTTAGTTATAAGAAGAAAGATTATTGGTTACCTAGCTATTAATAGAAATTTACAATCATTCATATATATATATATATCAATGGTAGTGTTGGTGGTGTGAGTGGTGAAAGTTACTGCACCCAGCCCCATCGGTCGGTCACTCGGTGGGGCTAGACACATGACTCGAGACTCGCCTATGCCAGGTCAGAAGTTACCGGGCCAATGGACTATCACTGGGCCAGGCACGAGACACAGCCCACACTAGCCCAACACGGAATGAGCCATGCCATAAGCCGGCACGATCCAGGACTATGCATGATTCTGGACTGTGTCATGTCAAGCCAAGCATTATTGAACCGTGCTATGCTGTAGACCTTGCATGAGCTACTCGGCCAGGTTGACACCTCTATCCTAGATCAGGTGGCAGTACAAGAGATTCATACGAAATAAGGAGCCGCTATGGGAGCTCTTGCTTATGGAAACTAGAATAGCACAAACATATGCCATTGCAATGGTCTGCCTGGTGCATCTAGGTGTTCTCGTAACAAAAACCCCAAGTGGCCAAATTATAATATACAAATTTTCAAAATATTTCTTTGATAATAATTTTAAGGTATATTTGTGTTTTAGTACATCAAATATTTAAAAAAAAAAACTTGAAAATTATTAAGTTTTGATGGAATTAAATTCTTCAACCCAATTTCAATTTTTACTGTTAAAAAATTCAAATAAAAATAAAATCTGAGTTTTGTAAATCACAAACCAGTGTTTCAAATTCGGAAATCATCTTTACTGCTAAATTAATTTTAAAATTTCAAATAATCAATCATTCGGGAGAAATGGAGATTTGATCTTGTGACCTGCAAGATTATGTATTTATTTATTTATATATATATATATATATATATATATATATCTTAAGGTAGATTTATATATATGTACACACACACACACACACACACACATATATATATATGTTTATATATTCATTAGAGTTTAGATTTGATGCTTGAGCCAGGATGGTTGTATGCTCTTTTTCCTGAAGGTCATGGGTTAGATTCTTCAATTTTTAAGGAAAAATGATTATTTGTTAAGTTTAAACGCACTTTTCAAGAAAAGTGGGTTCCAAATTCAAAACATCAGATTGCAAATTATCAAAATTAAATTTTATTTTTTAAAAAAATTTCGGGATACAAAACTTAAAATTTCATAATTTAAAAAATACACTAAACTCAAATTAATAAGTTTTGATGCATTGAAATTTATCAACTTGAGTTTTGAATTTAGTGTATTGTTTAAATTTTGAAAAATTAGGTTTATTTTTTTCAAATATCCAGTCACCCCATGAACACCCCTACTAACTCGACGTGGAGATGAATTGAGTTTTTCCTCTTGTTCCACCTTTAGGCATGTCCAACTGACCCATCATTCTTAATTTATAGGTGGGATTAGAACTCACTAAAAATCTCACTTATCTTATGCTTGCCATCATGAATTCTCAGTTTCAAAATCAAATACTAGATACGTAGGAATTCACTATGATAAGTCATCTCAAGAAAAAATTCCAAGAACATACCCATATTGAAAGGCTCGCCACCATTATGAAATTGTGTTCTTGCAAGATGTGCTAATAGTTTAGTCATCCCTCTTGTTCTAAAAATAAAAGTTTATATAGATTATTTAGAGAAACATAGTCCAGTAGTCAGCTAATAGTAGATAAGGCTAGAAATGTAATTTTTTTTTGTTATGGACAACAAGAATAAGAACTAAACGATGATAATGATAAAGAACAATAAGAGAGAAGAAAAAGAAAAAAAAGAAGATCAAAAAAGAAAAAAAAAAAGAACAAGAAGGACAAGAAGAACAAGAATAATACAATATGAAAAAATTAAACACTGGGATGAATGTGATGCTAAAAATTAGTGAGAAAAATAGCAAGAGCATCATTAATGTACTGATAGGATAAAGCTGGGGATTACAAAAAACTCAAACTCAATCACAAGTTTAATCCTCGGCCTAAGGTTAAGCAACTTAAGGAGGAAGAATAATGTTTCCACCATGAGCCAGATCATTAGAAAAGAAATTGAAAACTGTAATCAGAAGATTAAAAGAAATTACAAACTTTAAGTTTAGATGCGTTTAAACTATCACCAAAGCACTATATCTGATAAGAACTCCAAAATTAAATGTACTTCGTCGCGATCACTACTGAGATGATTGACCAGTATGCAAGTTTGTCATATGGATCTATTTTGAAGTTGGTAAGTGGGGATTGAGAGAGGGTGAAAAAATTGAAATTACAAACTCTGGGCATTTATGTTATAGAAATCATTTTGCCATTTTCTATTTCTTTGGTATTAGACATTGTTATTGACCTCACATTTGTGATAACCTGAAAGATCTAACAAATAGTAGATCATCATCTAAATATGAGGTAGATATCATCCATCTCTACCTTATATATATATATATATATATATATATATAACTAGGTTTATCCTAGTTATATATGCTATCAGCATAAAGATAATTTTCATTTTTTTTTGCTTATATATATATAACTAGGTTTATTTTAATTACTAAAAATTATATTTATTCCATCTATCATGATAGCATGTTTATAGGGATGCTTATTTGTTAAATGGTCTATATGCTATAAGCCATAATAATCTAAATACAAATTTAATCTTTATTATTTGAAGTAGCAATCTAAGAGTTGCATGAAAATGCAACTAGTGACAAGATTACGTGGCATGTCAATTGCAATCGACCACATAAGCAAGATTCACCTTATGTGATAGTATTTTTTTTTTTAAATCGCCTGCCCCATATGGTGGTCACTCGACATGACTTGACCCGTGACCCATAGCTGGTTCCCAGGCTGGTGGCACAAGCTTTGCCACAGGGCAGTAAGATCTAGGACTAAGCATGGTTCTGGACCATGCTATGTTGGGCCAAGAATAGTTCTAAACTGTGCCGTGGTGGACCAGTCACAGCTGAACCATGTCATGTCATGGGCTGTGCCGGAGCCACCCAGCTCAATTAACACCTATACTGTACCGGAGCCACCTAGCCTACCAGTCTAACCATGGTAAGAAGAACTAGTTATAAGTACTCAAGACGAACTAAAGATGTATTCATATTGTATGGATGAAAAGAAGAACTAGTTATAACTAACCACACAGATTGAGTCGTGCCTGGCCTAGCATGGCACGGCGCAGAACCGTGCCTAGACCTGGGTTGTGCCGGCCCAAGACATGGCTCATACCGTGCTGGTCCAGTGCAAATATTATTGATCCACTAACTAAGTCACTCTCACAACCAAAATATAAGTCATGCTAGGGTTATCAACATGTGATACATGTTAATATGGCCTAGTGCAAATGACATATTATTAATGGCATGTCCTATATCAATAATATAATAATAAAAATAATTTTATATTTTATCAAATAAGATATATTTAATGATTACTTTATTGATAATTCATAATAAAATCCATATATGAGAAATTTCATAATTTGCGCCAACCCAATATTATTTGTAACATGGCAATCATATATATTATAATTGAATATAAAATATATCATATAGAGTAATATATGTGAATAAAAAAAAATATTAATAAAACCATGATAATGCTCAAATAAATATTAATAAGAATAATTAGTATTATTTGCTTCATGATGCCAAGGCCAACCGGGCCTCGTGCCGTGCATGGCCCGGCACGGTACCATGGCCCGTTGGCATGGTACCGTGATTAATTTTTTTTTTTTTTAAATTTGGGTTACTGGGCGCCGAAACCCTAATTTTTTTTAGAATTAGGGTTTCGGGCGCGCCCTATCACTAATTTTTTTTAGAATTAGGGTTTCGAGTGCGCCGAAATCCTTTTTTTTTTTTAAAATTAGGGGTGCATGCATGTCGAAACCCTAATTTTTTTTTTTTTAATTTAGGGTTCGGCCCGACCGGGCCGAACCCGGCGAATCGTGCCATGGGCCCGTGCCGGGCTGAACCCCCAAAAACCCGTGCCGGGACAGGCATGACACGAAAGCCCGGTTGGGCCTGGAAAAAACGTGCCGGGCCGGCCCGGCACAGCTCGTTTGACACCTCTAACTGGTGAGCGTAACAATGGATTTTTTTTTCATTATTTTATATTTTGTATATTTTTCGTGAAATTTTGAAAAAAAAAAGTATTTAATTATCTTATATTTGTTGCCCCAAACACAAATTTTCAAAAAAATTAATTATTTTTTATTATTTTATGTTTCGAAAAGATTTAGATACCACAGCCAATATAATTAATCCTAATTCAGTTTAATTATAATGCACTCTGTTATTTGTTTTTTGTATGGTCCCGGTCGAACGCACTGAGCAGCGGGGAAAGCAGGGGAGGTCCGACTCTGACATTTGCGACTACCTGTTGCGTCTCGGACAATCGCAGCTGAATTAATGTCGAGTGAAGCAGAGGATCTCAGGCGTAGGCATCAAGCCATTAACGACTACCGAAAGAAGCTCTTCCAGCACAAGGAACTCGAGACTCGACTGCGAGCAGGTCTTCGTTTTGTCCTTTGTTTTGATCTTGTTATTCTGTGCGTGGAGCATGTGCTTTCCGTTTGCCCTGTCCGGTGAAGGTCCGACGAACACAGCTTCGGTTCCATTAAAATGTGTCCGCCGAGGTTTTTAGGGTTCTTCCTGATTTGTTGAATTTGTTTCAAGAAAACCGCTTGAGTAATCGATTCGCCTCCACGAGGTTGGCTTGATCATATCGTAATTCAGCTTCTTCTTATGGCGCAATCGGAACTAAACGTATCCTATTCTGCGTTTAGTTCCTCCTCTTCCTTCGACGAGGCAATTGATTTGCGATTCCGTTCAGATTCTGCTCTGCAATTCCAAAATCAAAAAGCCGTAAAGTTAGGGTTTCTTAGAACACGGCGATGTTATTTTCTGTTTCTTCTCGCAACCAATTCAATTAATTGAATTATATGCTCGAGGAGGAGATGAGAGCCACCACGAAGAAGCACCGAGCTAAACCTGAAATGGAGAAAACGAATCCATCAGCATATATGCTCACAAAGCTTCGAGCGGTCTGAAATGGAGACGTAAAAGAGTAGATGCCGATCATCTTCTCCCCGAGGGCCTCTCCATGATAACTCCTGGTTTCATTTCCACCAAAACCAGGCCGATCTGCACCACTCTAAGCTGATTCCTAGTCGTTCCTTAATCAAAAACCATCTTTCTCTGTTCATTAAGATGCATCCGCCTGACGCTTTCTTAATCCATATTTGATTCACGCGTGCAGTGAAAGACAACGTGAGGACCTCGAAGAAAGAATTCGAAAAAACGGAAGATGATCTGAAATCGCTTCAGAGTGTTGGACAGATCATCGGCGAGGTTCTTCGGCCTCTCGACAATGAGCGCCGTAAGTATTCTTTTCCTGAGTTAGAGGAAACATGCTGCTGCTTGAATTCAGCAAGACGCTGAGATAACTAAGTGGGTTTCTTCCACGCTCAGTGATAGTCAAAGCAAGCAGTGGCCCAAGGTACGTGGTTGGCTGTCGTAATAAAGTAGACAAAGAAAAACTCGTGGCCGGCACAAGGGTTGTTCTTGATATGACCACCCTCACAATCATGCGCGCTCTTCCCCGCGAAGTGAGTCCTCCCATTTCTCTCTCTAGCAGCTGCCATGGAGATGACGTAATCCCTGTTAAATATAGGTCGACCCAGTGGTGTACAACATGCTTCACGAAGACCCAGGAAGCATTAGCTATTCAGCCGTGGGCGGTTTGTCGGAGCAGATCAGGGAAGTGAGGGAGTCCATAGAGCTGCCTCTCATGAACCCCGAGCTGTTCATGAGGGTGGGGATTGATCCCCCCAAGGTAATGCTGTTTGCAGGGCACGGAAAAACTTGGGAGATGCTTGCTCTTAGGGTTGAATTTTGTGTTTTTAGGGCATTCTTCTGTATGGGCCACCTGGTACAGGCAAGACTTTGCTGGCTAGAGCAATTGCCAGCAACATCGATGCCAACTTTCTCAAGGTTGAAGACGACTCAAATCTGATGCTGCTGGTATATTGAGGGTTTGACGCGTAGGCATGATCTGTTTTTTGCTGATTTCAGGTTGTTTCGAGTGCCATAATCGATAAGTATATTGGTGAGAGTGCAAGATTGATAAGAGAGATGTTTGGTTATGCTCGAGATCATCAAGTTAAGCTCCTCTTGGCGACTCCTTTTTTCTCTGTTTCTGTGTTGAATTTCTTTTTTTCTTGTTGAGCCAGCCGTGCATCATATTCATGGATGAGATCGATGCTATTGGTGGACGCCGGTTTAGTGAGGGAACCAGTGCCGATAGGGAAATTCAAAGGACGCTCATGGAGTTGCTTAACCAACTTGATGGCTTTGACAAGCTCGGAAAGGTAAGGCCAATTTTTTTTTTTTTGATACGTACTTTACATATCACCACTATATAGCAAATTTTGGTTAGAACATAAACTTGAGAAATATATTATTATTGATTAAATATATTTAATTTTAAATTAAATATAATGAATTTATATTAGAATAGTATAGTATAAAAAATTAGAGATTTGTATATTTAATTTAGTTTTAGTGATGATATTTTATAGAATAATTAAAATGAAGGAATTAAGATAAAGTAGTTTGGTCTTAGGTGAAAATGATCATGGCCACAAACAGGCCGGATGTGCTGGATCCGGCTCTATTGCGACCGGGGAGACTGGACAGAAAGATAGAAATCCCATTGCCCAATGAGCAGTCGCGAATGGAGATCCTCAAGATCCATGCCGCAGGTATTGCCAAGCACGGCGAGGTCGACTATGAAGCAGTGGTCAAGCTCGCCGAGGTGAGCAGCAGCAGCAATTTGGTTTCTCCTCTTTGTTTGTTTGTTTTTTTTTATCTGAAGATCTGAGATCCCGTCGTTTTTAATTCAGGGTTTTAATGGTGCTGATCTGAGGAACATTTGCACCGAAGCTGGAATGTCTGCCATACGTGCAGAACGTGATTACGTGATCCATGAAGATTTCATGAAGGTCTTTGCTGCTTCTTCTTCAACCTCACGAACCAAAAGCTTGAACACGAACACGTTATTTTAACCCTCTGCTTTCTTGATTCCATCGCAGGCCGTGAGGAAGCTGAACGAAGCTAAGAAGCTCGAGTCTAGTTCCCAGTACGATGCTGATTTTGGGAAGAATTGACGGCAAACGCCAACTGTTTGCTTTTTTGCTCTGCAGAATGTAGTTGCAGAGATGAAAATTCCAATTTTTCCATGATTGATGACCACTCAGATCGAATCAATTCTTCTTTTTTTTTTCTTTGGAATGATTTGGGATGGAGTTGGATTTTATGAAATAGAAGAGAGAAGATGATGGCATCATCAGAAAAAATAAACTAGAAATTAGCATACATCTCAGAGATTAGGGTCTCTCTGTGAAGAGCCTTCTCTAATCTCTCCTCAAATGGTGTTGCATGCCACTTTACTTTCTGATCCTGCAGCCAGGAATAGGATTTCATTAATGGAGTTTCTGAAGAAGAAGATGAATAGACGAGCTGAGAAGTCGAACAAAATTACCTCTTTATATTTATTCGTGGAGTTTGGGATCCCATTGCCGTTCCAAGGTTTCCACCAGCTCAGTGAGTCACGTGGAGGTTCATTCTGGTTACAGTGAGGGCGAACACTAACAGCAACTGTGGGCCATGATTTATAAGATGGTTTTGGTCTGAGCCAGGAAGACAAGCTCGCTTCTCCTCCTTCCCCCTCACGATAATCTTCAACAGGCGAGGTAACTGTAGGCTGCCATGATTCTCTCGCAGGGGTTGAAATTCCTGATTTATTCGCTACTTTCCACTGCAAGATGTTTGCTGCTGGGCGAACATACTGTGCCCTTACTCTCTTCTTCTCATTCTGCAAGACTCGTAGTTCTACGCTCGCTGGGAAGACGGTCCCTGGTGTTTGCATTTCATCTGTGAGCTTAAATGGGGTTGGGGTGGGAGACGAATCAGAGCTCTTCGGAATCTGGACGCCGTTGCCAAATCGAACAGACTTTCCTGCTGTTTTAACTTTCGCACGAGTTTCAAGGAAATTAAACCTGCTGGATGAACACTGGGTGTGCTCATCAATGGCAACTGGAGGAGAAGGAGGCTCATCATCTTCCCGAGTGCCAATCAGAGGCTTCTCCATTGATTCATCACGAGAGATCGAATCATTTGGTTTAAGAAACGCTCCGCAGATCTCGTCGGGAGAAATCGTATTCAGCAGCGTGCCGCAAGCTTTCAAAAACCTAGCCTGTTGCAGAGTAAAAGATTAAACGCTCCCCGCCGAATCGAAAACCTAACGAATCTGCGAATTTGAGTTCATCGTGGACGAACGAAACGAGAAGCATCTGATTAAGCTCGTCGAGTGGATACCTCGTCTCTAAGTTGCTTTTCGATTTCCACAGCCTGAGCATGAGCGCCGACATCTTCCGGATCATTGCCCGGAGAATCTTCCTCGATATCTTTAAGAAAAGAAAATTGCAATTCCGATGAATATAAAAAGCAATGAACGGCGAGGATCGACACACGCAATCATCCAACCTAAAAGAAATTTTGACTAAAAAAGTCAGATTAGAACTTGTTTACCTTCCAACAAAAATAGAGATGATAGTTGCCTTTTTGGAGACTGAGATACCTGGTTTTTTTTTTTTTTGCCAATCAAATCAAGAACCATTCAGCTGTAGTATAGGAACTATGGCAGATCGAATTTGAAGATTCATTCGTTAAGGAGACAAAACATCAATTCACAGATGAAAAGCACCATCGTCTCTACGGAACCTCATCGTCAAACAGAACAGCAACGCAGTTCGCATATGAAGATTCATTCGTTAAGGAGAAAACATCAATTCATACATGAAAATCATCATCGTCTCTACGGAACCTCATCGTCAAACAGAAGAACGCAGATCGTATTTGAAGATTCATCCGTTAAGGAGACAAAACATCAATTCACACATGAAAAGCATCATCGTCTCTACGGAACTTCATCTTCAAACAGGACAGCAACGCAGTTCGCATTTGAAGATTCATCCGTTAAGGAGACAAAACATCAATTCACACATGAAAAGCATCATCGTCTCTACGGAACTTCATCTTCAAACAGAACAGCAACGCAGTTCGCATTTGAAGATTCAACCGTTAAGGAGACAAAACATCAATTCACACATGAAAAGCATCATCGTCTCTACGGAACCTCATCGTCAAACAGAAGAACGCAGATCGTATTTGAAGATTCATTCGTTAAGGAGACAAACATCAATTCATACATGAAAATCATCATCGTCTGCTACGGAAATTCATCGTAAAACAGAACAAGGCAAATCGCATTTTGAGATTCAGTCGTTAAGGAGACAAACATCAGTTCATACATGAAAAGCATCATCGTCTACGGTCTACTACGGAAATTCATCGTAAAACAGAACAAAGCAAATCGCATCTGAAGATTCATTCGTTAAGGAGACAAACATCAATTCATACATGAAAAGCATCATCGTCAACTACGGAAATTCACTGTGAAACAGAATGACCAGTCAAAAACAAAAGAAAATCGCATTTGAAAATACATCAAAGTGACAGGAGCAGAAAATCGAGATCGAAAAATCATACTGATGATTTGGCACGAGTAGAATCCGAGGCTGAGTGAGACTTTCGGCGACAATCTTGGAAACGAAAACAAGTGAACAAGCACCCCATGGCTCGCGAAAACAATCTATCGAGGCAACAGATCCCAAACCTGCATATAAACCCTAACTCATGGTTCGGAGGCGAGAATATCATGTCATTAATTTAGCAGTACTGCTTTTCAGATCCGATATTGCGAGCTTCGAGCCTCTGTTCGCTTGGGTTTAGCTGAGAGTAGCGTGCTTGTTACCGTTGGAAATTCTTTGAATTTGGAACCATAAACCAGGAGTCTTCTGCTGATTGGTGAATGATATCAGCCGAAATCGAAAACTCAATTATTGAAGAAGCGTTATATAGTCGTGGAATACTTCAGGTGAGATCTGTAGCAAAAACTAAAAAAAATATAATATATATTATTATTTAATTAAACTTTTTTTTTTCTAACATAATATGCTCTCGCGTCAAATTAATAATAAATAAAACAAGCTAACAAAAAGTTGCGGGAAAATTGATTTACTTTAAAAAATAATTATTATTTTACATAAAATTTTAATATTTAGCATAATAATTTATTTAATTATTATATAAAACTTTTTATCAAATAAATTAAAAAGCATCAACAAGCTAACACAATTTAAAAATTTTGAAAATTATTTATCACTGAGAATGAATTTTTCTTAATTTTTAATCATTTGCATATAAATAAAAGATATCATCATTGACTTGGGATTTGATCAAAAGTACGAAAACAAACAATTATGTAATAAAAAAAATAATAGTCCAATCCCAAATTAATGAAGAAAATAACGAAAGCATATAATATTAAATATATTTAATATTTTAGAACTAAATGAATATAAAAAATAAAATATTTTTTAAGAATAATTCAACTAAAAAAAAATTGAGTATTAAAAAAAATGGAAAATACAATTAACAAGTTAAATTAATTACAAAAAAAAAAATAATGTTCATAGTATTCATTCATGTTTTATTGATTTGTTTAATTAAAAATTGCAAAATTAAAAAAGAAATAAAAAATAAAATTATATTATTGATGAATAATAAAAATAGCATGCATCATAAAATCAGCATTTAATTATATTTTAAGCCAGAAAAACTTAAATTTAACATTATTGAAAGAACTGTTTAATTATTTGAACAATTAATAATAATTGAGAAATAATTCTCTATGCTGCTGAATTATTCTGCAGCAAACCTATAACCTGGCTGAGAAGCTGTCTATCTCCCACCGCTACTACATCAAAACCTATAAGCATGGACAGAAGCAACAGTAAGCACGGCGTGGAACTATAGTGGGCTAGCCCAGGTGCAAGTGGTCAATGGATTGGGTGCAACCATGGCACGCGGTTGGGTATGTCTATGGGTCAGCCACGTGACCATCACGCAAGCAGTTGTTCACAAGCCACACTCCTGCTGAAGCTGTAAGCAACAGCCACAAAATTAAGCACGAATTGAAGTGCTTAGTGGCTAGAGATGAAGCAACAGGAAGAGCAGAGTGGAACTAGGGTGGGCTAGCCCAGGTGCAAGTGGTCAATGGGTTGGGTGAAACCATGGCACATGGTTGGCTATGTCTATGGGTCAGCCACATGACCATCAAAAAAGCCGTTGTTCACAAGCCACACTCCTGCTGAAGCTGTAAGCAACAGCCACAAAATTAAGCACGAATTGAAGTGCTTAGTGGCTAGAGATGAAGCAACAGGAAGAGCAGAGTGGAACTAGGGTGGGCTAGCCCAGGTGCAAGTGGTCAATGGGTTGGGTGAAACCATGGCACATGGTTGGCTATGTCTATGGGTCAGCCACATGACCATCAAAAAAGCCGTTGTTCACAAGCCACACTCCTGCTGAAGCTGTAAGCAACAGCCACAAAATTAAGCACGAATTGAAGTGCTTAGTGGCTAGAGATGAAGCAACAGAAAGAGCAGAGTGGAACTAGAGTGGGCTAGCCCAGGTGCAAGTGGTCAATAGGCTGGATGAAACCATGGCACATGGTTGGCTATGTCTATGGGTCAGCCACGTGACCATCAAAAAAGCCATTGTTCACAAGCCACACTCCTGCTGAAGCTGTAAGCAAAAGCCACAAAATTAAGCACGAATTGAAGTGCTTAGTGGCTAGAGATGAAGCAACAGAAAGAGCAGAGTGGAACTAGAGTGGGCTATCCCAGGTGCAAGTGGTCAATGGGTTGGGTGAAACCATGGCACATAGTTGGCTATGTCTATGGGTCAGCCACGTGACCATCAAAAAAGCCATTGTTCACAAGCCACACTCCTGTTGAAGCTGTAAGCAAAAGCCACAAAATTAAGCACGAATTGAAGTGCTTAGTGGCTAGAGATGAAGCAACAGAAAGAGCAGAGTGGAACTAGAATGGGCTAGCCCAGGTGCAAGTGGTCAATAGGTTGGATGAAACCATGGCACATGGTTGGCTATGTCTATGGGTCAGCCACGTGACCATCAAAAAAGCCATTGTTCACAAGCCACACTCCTGCTGAAGCTGTAAGCAAAAGCCACAAAATTAAGCACAAATTGAAGTGCTTAGTGGCTAGAGATGAAGCAACAGAAAGAGCAGAGTGGAACTAGAGTGGGCTATCCCAGGTGCAAGTGGTCAATGGGTTGGGTGAAACCATGGCACATGGTTGGCTATGTCTATGGGTCAGCCACGTGACCATCAAAAAAGCTGTTGTTCACAAACCACACTCCTGCTGAAGCTGTAAGCAAAAGCCACAAAATTAAGCACGAATTGGGGTGCTTACTGGCTAGAGATGAATCTGGTGAAGCATTCCAGCAAAGGGCACGGCCTTGCCAATTGGTAATGACACCGCCAGAACCCTCGACGACTGGTATCAAGGAGAGCACATCGTACGGCTGACAGATAGGAAACACGAATGCGTGAGATGTTACTTTTTTTGAAACGCAAGTCCAATAGCATACCTTTAAAGAAGATTCAATGACTAGATCTACGCAACCGGTAGCCAGGAGAGCGTAAGCATAGCAGTCACAACCATACAAGGTGGCTCTCACCTATGAAAAAATAAAAAAAAAATTGACATATGTCGCTGATATGCAAGATAATTTCCTCGGGCAGATAAAAATGTTTTAATAAAAATGAATTTTGGTTTCTAAAATAAATAAATAAACATTGTTAAAATACCCAATACTAATTTTTCTATTATTTTAATCATAATCATAATCATAATAATAATAATAATTATCAAATCAAATTCATAATATAGTGGAGTTTGATCATATAAATCATAGATTCTCAAACAAGATAATCTTTAAATAAATTGTCACATAAATTTTTCTCACACATCTTATCAAGTCCAATATTTTTTTAATTGAGAAGGTACATTGTTTGAGGGACATGTGTTTAAGAGTGAGAGAGTAACAAGTAATTAATATAAAGGAAATGAAAGATTAAAAACTCACAAGAAGGTTAAAAAATCTTGAGTAGGAAGGAACAATTTTGAATTTTCAAATGGTAAATGTCCAAATTACCCATAGCATAATTCACTATCTTTTTAATGAATTGAGATTTCAATATTATTTTTTTCAAAACATATTTTTTTAGCTTTCTTGTTTCACACAAACCAAAATAAATTCTCTTCTATCCTCTCTCTCTCTCTCTCTCTGTCTCTCTTGTTCATTCACTTTTTTCATTATTATTATTATAACTAGTATTATCATCATCAATATCATAATCATTAACATCATAATCATAATCATCAACATCATAATCATCAACATCATAATCACAATCATCAACATCATAATCATAATCATCAACATCATAATCATAAATATCATAATCATAATCATCAACATTATAATCATAATCATCAACATCATAATCGTAGTTATTAAATCAAAATTTGAATCAAGAATTAAAATGCTTGATTAGTAAATCTGAAATCGAGAATCGTGAATCGAATCGTGAATCAAATTTTTTATAATTTTTTTTCACATTAATTAATTTTTATTTCCTATAGTTAGTAATTTTTTTTAAAATTTTAATTTTTATTTTTATGACTTTTTAAATATTTTATTATTTTTTCATATTAAAATCATAATAACAAATGCTAGAGTTACTTATTACAAGTTAATTAATTTCTATAATTTGTAATTTTTTTTATTATTTTAATTTTTATTTTTGTGACTTTTGCAAATCTTGATACCTTAAAAATTAGTATTAAACCAATTCATGTGAATTGATTCGCGATTCAACGATTCAATCTTTGATTCATGCATATGTTTGATTCTTTTAAAGAATCAGATTATTTATCCCATGAATTATAAATCAAATTATAAATCATATGATTTTGATAATTATAATTATGATCATTTCATAATCATAATGATCATAATAATAATAATAATAATAATAATAATAATCACCATCATCAAATCAAATTCATAATATAATAAAGTTTGATCATATAAATCTTAGTTTCTCAAACAAGATAATTTATAATCTCATGCGTATCTTATCTAATCCAATACTATTTTAATTGATATGGTGTATTGTTTGAGAGAAATATGTTTAAGAGTGAGGGAGTAACAAATAATTAATAATAAAGAAATAAAAGATTACAAATTAATAGCAAGGATAAAAAAAATTGAAAATTAGTAGGAAGGAAAAATATTGAATTTTTAAATGGTCAATGCCCAAATTACCCATCGCATAATTCTTTATTTTTTTTATATTGGGATTTAAATATTTATTATCTTTTTCAAAACATGTTTTTTTAACTATCTTGTTTCACACAAACCAAAATAAACTCTCTCTTATTTCCTCTCTCTCTCTCTCTCTCCCTCTCCCTCTAACTCTTTTTTTTTTCTTCAAGTGAAAAAAATTTGATAAAAATATTTTAACATAAAAAGTCCTCATGTGGTAAGGATAAATACGTTCACTAATTATCACCCCATTCTTATTAATTTTCCAAAATTCATTCTCCTGACACCAATGATTAAAATATCAATTTCTACGGACATATCAATACTTGAATTTTATGGATATATCAGATATATCAAAAATATATTAGTGTGTATTTTTATACGAGCACTAATCAAAAATAAATATATTAATTTTGATAGATATATCGATACTTAGAATTTATAAATATTTCAAAAATAAATCGATGAAAATATCAAAACTTTTTATCACTGCCCGACACTAATTATTTTTATTTTGAACCCTAAAACATTAGTTTAGTTTTATTTTAATAATTATGAATAAATGATTAACTAGTTCCATGAGCTCAAGAAGTTAGTAGTAGAGTAAATTTTTAGTGACTCTGGTGAGACAGTCTCATGACCATTAAAAAATAACCTCTTTATATATTGTCACCACATATATATTTTTCTCATTTATACTTTATATGTGTAATCCAACAAAGCTCTCCTAGTACACTAATCAATAAATATCTGACAGCTCAAGTAGAGTCATGATAAAGAACTAAAGATGAACATAAAAAATTAAAGAAAATTTATAAACAAAAAAATAACTAAAAAAATAAGATCAACCATGATTTTTAACAGAATAAATTAAAAAAACAAGATTCATACAATCAATCACAAATAGTTAAATAAGAATTAGTTGAGATTATGATGATCATTCTCTATATGTGTGATATTTAAATACTTTCTAATCAACTTGCTTCTCTCTAACATTTCTCAAAATTTCTATCTGCAAAATTCATATATTGATATATTCATGTTTACTAAATCATTGATCACACGAACCTCACTTCTGACACGTGCAAAAGCCTTTTCGCCTTCCCCACTGAATAGATGAGGGCTCGTCGTATATCTGAGCAAGAAATGAAGAACAAATTGGAAGAAACAATTCTAAGAGAATCATGTGGGACAAGAGTTAACTACATCAATACTAAAAAAAAAAACATCAACACCATGGGCAGTTTTAGATGCGTTTAAATCATTACCAATGTACTAAATCTAATAAGAACTCCAAAGTTAAATGTGTTTGATCATGATCACTACCGAAATAATTGACCAGTGTGAAAGTTTGTCGTATGCATCTACCTTGAAATTGATAAAGAAAAATTTGGGGAAGGGTGAAAAAAAATTTAAAACACCATGGACAGTTTTTAAAAAACAAACCAAGGAAGATGGCATAACATACAGATATGCATTTGAGAGTGTGGTGCAGTTGCGCGTAGAAAGTTCCTGCCCATTTAAAGTTGTTCTCCTTCCTGCGATTCCCATCCATCTCTCACCCAAAATAGGCTGATTAATGATGCCAAGTATCTACATTGCCAATTTCATTTTTTATTTTTTGGTTTCATGTTTGGGAGGGAGGGAATTCATTATGATGCTATCAAATGGAAAAACACACATTTCAGTGTAAGCATTGTATGCTGTAGTGCTTGATTGGAAGAAAATATAGGGTAGATATTTCATACCGGGTTGCCTTTGTGTAGAAGCGCAATAAGTGTGCCAAACAAAGGTTTACCTAACAGTTAGAGAGTGAAAAAAAATATGATAAACAGAGTTTTATGAAGGAACAAACAAAATTAAAGAAAAAAAAAAAGCAAGGACAGAAGTGAGTGCCAGTGATGAAGCTCTTTGTGCCATCTATTGGATCTAAAACCCAAATAAATTCTGAAAATTTGTTTTTGCACCTCCTCCACCCATTTTCCTCTCCATAACTGCAGTGAATTTTCTGTTAACACGAGATAGAACAACTACAGTTCAAACACATTTGTGCCATCTTACATTACATGAGAAGGAAAGTTTTCCCAAATAATGGAAACCATAGCTTCCTCTGCAGCTTGATCAGCAATTGTCACTGGACCTATTTAAATTAAGTTACACATGAGTGTGTGTGTGTGGGTGTTTGTGGGTGTGTGTGGGTGTTTGTGGGTGTGTGCCTCAATATATATATATATATATAGATCATGTCTTGGTGTAATGAAAAGCAAGGAAACATGGACACGGCTCCCTACTGCCGTGTCCGCGTGTCCGACACCTGGACAGGTGGATACGACACGGATACATGTCAGATACGCCACGTGGCGTATCGGATGGTTGCATCGGCAGACGGCATCCGTATCCATGCCTATAGTGCCCGACGTCCGACGACGTCGGGTGGGCGACGTTGGCCACTGGCAAGGGGCGGGCGCAATTTGAGGATAAGGCAGGGAGCGGACGCGATTTGAGGGAGAGACAGGAGCGGGCACGATTTGAGGGGAGAGGAAGGGGCGGCACGAATTGAGGGGAGAGGCAGGGGCGGCGCGAATTGAGGGGAGAGGAAGGGGCGGCACGAATTGAGGGGAGAGGCAGGGGCGGCGCGAATTGAGGGGAGAGACAGGGGCGAGCGTGTTTGAGGGGGAGGCAGGGGCGGGCATATTTGTGTGGGGAAGTGCATAAAATAAAATATTTTTATAAAATAAAATAAAATATTTTAATAAAATAGAATAACATATTTTTATTTTATAAAATAAATAATATATATTTATTTTATATAATAAAATATTTTAATTTAATTTAATTTAATTTAATAAATTTTATAAAATATCTAATATTTATAATTAATAATTTTTATTTTTATTTTTTTTATCATGTCGTATCCTAGCCATATCCGTATCCTAGTTTTTTAGAATTTACCGTATCCCCGTATCCTGCCGTGTCATATCCCCGTGTCCGTGTCCGTATCCGTGCTTCTTAGATGACAAGTACTTTCGTCCATGAACTGTAGGTATCAAGTCCGAGACTTATCATGCACAACCTTTATTATTTTTGGAAATAAAATTATCAAAATATCAATCTCTCTCATAATTCAAACTAAGTAAAAGTTTTATATATTAGGTATCATATTTCAGAGAGTATATATGATGGAAGAACATAATGAAATATGCCCAATAATTTGATCGATTCAAACCCATACGAACTACATGGTGGCTAAGAAAAAAGATGGTTACGTTTATAAAATTAATGGATCATACTATAGATCTATCATATTTGTACCTTATCTAATATTGTTTTTAGTTAGACTTAGTTTTGTTTTTGACTTTGTATTTGTTATTTGAATTCTATTTCATTGTTTTTAGGAGTATCTTTCTGTTTCCTAAAATATAACAGTTAGTTTAGACAAGCTGTTATATTTGAAATCTTTAAATATTAAATAATGAAAAGATATCTAAGAATGACCTTTATTTTCTTCACAATCATCTACTTTTCTCAATTTCTTTACATACAAATTAAAAAAAAAAAAGTCAATAATAAAACAAAATAAGCATAAATTAGTATTTGATCAATGATTATATATATTATTGATTTATATGAAATGGTTACAAAAAAAAAGCAAATTTAAAAATATTATTATTATTAAAAATCATCAAAATGAATTACATAAAAATCATGTCTTTGTGTGATGACAAATATCTTCAATTATATCAAATCTCAAATTTGAGAACTATTTAAATTAAGTTACACATGAATATATGTGTGTGTGTGTGTCATGCATTTGTGCAATGACAAATACCTTCATTCAAGGACTATGTCTCACGTTTGAAAAACATCAGAAATAACCTTTATGATTTTTGAGAATAAAATTATCAAAATATCAATCTCTATCATAATTCATACTAAGAAGAAATCTTGTACATTAGGTACAATATTTTACATGAGTATATTTGATGAGAGAACATAATGATAAAGTGTCCAACAATTTGATCAATTCAAATCCATAACTTATTGATAGCTACAAAAAATGATGGATATGCTTATAAAATAGATGAAACATACAAATAAAATATATCCATATTATAGCAAAATAAATATAAATTAGTATTTTATCAATGATTATATATATTTTTGTTGATATATATGTAAAGGAAACAAACAAAAAAATTAAAACATTATTATTATTAAAATATATTTCCAATATCATCAAGATGAATCATATAAAAGTCATGTTTTTATGTGATGATAATATCTATGATCAAGTATATTAAGTCTCGAATTTGAGAACTACTTAAATTAAGTTATACATAAGTATACATTATATATAGGTCGTGTCATGGTGTAATGGCAAGTACCTTCGTCCAACGACTATAGGTCTTAGATTCTAAACACATTATAAATAACCTTTATGATTTTTGAAAATATCACTCTCTCAAAATTCATACTAAGGAGTGTTATACATTAGGTACAATATTTTACATGAATATATATGATAGGCGAACATAATGATGGTTACCAAAAATGATGATTACCTTTATAAAATATATGAATCATACAAATAAAAAAAAAGAAATTGATACCAAAAAAATAATGATATATATGTTATAAAAACAAAAAAAAAGCAAATTTAAAAACATTATTATTATTAAAATATATTTTTAATATCATCATGAACAATCACATAGAGATAATATTTTAATATAATGACAGATAACTTTGTTCAAGAATAATAAATCTCAAATTTTAGACTCATTAAACACAACCTTTCGAATTTTTAAGAATAAGAGCATCAATATATTAATCTCTTGTACACTGAAAATAATTTTTATCAAAATAAATCATTAAGATTTTAGATCTCCAAACAAAATAATAAAAGATTAAATTTGACCATCCCACTCAACTCATCTTAGCTCACCCTAGCCCAATACAATTTTGCCCCATAAAATTAGATATAGAACTTAAAAAAAAATCATAAACATTATATTGATAAAAAATAGGTAATATCTTTATACCATAAGCACTCCATTAAACCTATGAAACATTAACATGAAATATTAATTATTTTTACGAGAACCCGCATGAATTAATCTGAATGACAAGGATTATCTGACGTCTTAAATGTTTTGAATTTGATCCTTAAGTAAATCATACTCAAGTATTATAAACAATATTATGGGTGTCCATAAACTCTCAATTAATCTGTTGATTATTGATATTCTTATGACTTTTATTCTTCATAGATTAATGTGTATTACTTGATATGGATTAATATATATTCATTGATATATTTATTTGTATATTGATATATATATTCATTGATATATTTATATACACATTAATGTATTCATCGATTAAATCCTATAAATAGGAAACTTTTATATTTCTAATAGATACTTGAAAGAATAAGATATCTCTCTCATATTTCTCTTATATATCTCGCTCTCTTATTCTTCTATTTTATAATACGTTATAAGCACAAAGTGTCGTTGAATTTTCAAAAAATATATTAAAAATATATTAGAGTAATATTATGTCGAATCTTGTGAAATTAAAATTTGTGACTCTTGATATCACGAAGAAGAATTTCTTGTCATAGATACTAGATGCTGAAATCCATCTAGATGCAAATAGATTTAGATATAATTAAAAAAAACACAACATCCATTCAAGAAAAAACCAAAGCAATGATTATTCTTAAAAGTCAACTTCATGAAGAATTAAAAATTGAATACCTCACCGTAAAGGATCCACTTATTCTGTGAAACAATTTAAAGGAAAGATATAAACATCAGCAATATTTCTCCCAAAAGCTTGTTATGACTGGATGCATTTGAGACTATAAAATTTTAAATTTCTGAGAGGGTATAACTCAGCAATATTTAGAATCAATTCCTAAGATTTTAAGGTTTTAGAAAATATTCTAAATTGATTTCATGTCTTCTTGTGACCGAACAAAATAATTAGCTTTTGATGAAAAATCATGAGGCTCGTCCAACTGATTCGGCTCCATTCCCTGAAGTGAATATGACAATATATCACCCTTATAATGGACAAAGTCGAGACCGCGGTCATGGTCGTGATCGTGGTCATAGTTGAGGTCGTGAACGTGGACGAGAATGTGGCCGCAATATTTAAAATTATGATCGACAAACTAAGAATATGTCAAAATATCAAAAGGGTGAGAATATAAAAAAAGACAACAAGAATAGTGAAAATAACAAAATGATAACAAATTTATGCTATCGTTGTGGCATGAAAGGCCAATGGTCACGTATCCATCGTATACCAAAATACTTGGTTGATTTCTACCAAGAATTGCTAGTAAAAAGATAAAAAAGTAATAAAGACAAATTTTATTTCTAAGGATAAGAGTGTTGATCACGACCTTTATGATACGACTCATCTAGATATTACAAATTTTTTATTCAGCTTGAAATAAATATTGAGCACTTGTTTAGTGATAAAAATCTCTAAAAATAAAATAATTTTCGTTTATAATTATGTATGAGTTTACTATTATGAAAGTCATCGTACTACTGAATAATAAAAATTATTTTTGTTATGTGTTATTTTATAATTTTCTTATTATATATCTTATTTCTCATGAAGAATATAAAAACTCATCTGGTAGGATCCTCACCTCAGTCAGTAACAATGATATGTATTTCGCAAATAGTGCATCAACTCATACTATACTTAAGGATAAAAAAATTCTTTTCATTTTTAATAATACAAGAATCAAATGTGAATATAATATCGAGTAGTGAAAAATTGATTAAGAGCTCCAGAAGAGCTAATATATTGTTATCGAAGAAATAAAAATTCATATTGATGATGCATTATATTCTACAAAATTTCAAAAAAATTTAACGAGTTTTAAAAATATTCAACAAAATATATATCATATTGAAACTACAAATGAAGATAATATTGAGTATTTATATATTATCAACATTATCTCAAATAAAAAAAATATATTAAAAAATTTATTCACTTTTTTCTCTAGTTTGTACTAAATAAATATAAGCATAATTAAGACACATGCCATAGTAAACCATAAGTTTACCAATGAAGATTATTTTATTATTTGGCATGACCGATTGGGACATCCAGAGTTTATAATGATACGGAGAATCATTAAAAATATCAAGTGGGCATTCACTGAAAAATCAAAAGATTTTTCTATCCAATAAATTTTCATGTGCTGCTTGTTCTCAAGGAAAACTAATTATAAAGTCATCACTAATAAAAATAAGAACATAACTCCTCACATTTTTATAATATATACAAGGTGATATATGTGAGCCTATTCATCCATCATGTTGACTATTTTGATATTTTATGATTCTGATTGATGCATCAACGAGATGATCATATGTCTGTTTGTTATTAATGCATAATTAAATATTTGCTAGATAACTTGCTCAAATAATTTAGTTACGGACTCATTTTTTAGATTATATGATAAAGTCAATTCATCTTAACAATGCTAAATAATTTACTTCCCAAACTTTTTATGATTATTATATGCCTATTGGAATAACGGTTGAATATCTTATAGCATATATTCACACATAAAATGATCTTGCAAAATCATTTATTAATTACACCTTTAATTAATTATAAGGCCATTACTAATGAGGACAAAGCTCCCAACTTCTGTTTGGAGCCATGCTATTTTACATGTAGCAGTACTAATTAGTATTAGATCAACAAATTATCATAAATTCTCTCCTTTACAATTAATTTTTGTTCGAGAACTAGATATTTCCTATCTAAGAATTTTTGGGTGTAAGATATATGTTCTGATTATTCCACCACAACACACTAAGATAAGTCCTCAAAAAAGATTGAGAATACATATTGAATATGAATCTCTATCAATAATCAAATATTTAGAGTCATTAACTAGAGATTTATTTATAACTCATTTTGTTGATTATCATTTTGATAAATCAATTTTTTCAACTTAAAAAAAATAAATAGTTAGAAAAAACTATTAGTTGGAATCAATTGTCATTGTCTCATCTTGACCCTCACACAAAAAAATATGAATTGGAAGTTCAAAAGATTATTTATTTATAAAATTTAACAAATCAATTACCAAATATATTTACTAATCCGAAGAAAGTAACTATATCTTACATACCGACTACTAATGCTCCAATTAGAATTGATGTCCCTATAAGACAATATGTTGCTAATGAACCTAAAATATCAGTGAAACATGGTCAACCAATTAGTTTCAAAGATAAAAATCCTCAGAAAAAAAAAGAATCAAAAAATCAAATTAAGGAATTAATGGCTATAGAAGAGTTCCCGGATATAATTCCAAAAAAAATTCAAGTACCTAAAACTTGTGAAAATCAAGAGATCTTGATAAACTATATCACAACTAGCCAAAGATAGACTCAGAATAAAATCGACGTCGATGGTATATTTGCCTACAATGTGATACTCAATATTATTAATGATAATAAGAACTTTGAGCCAAAGCATGTCAAGAAATATAGGCAGAGAGATGATTGGCCAAAATAAAAAGATATAATTGAAGCAAAATTGAATTCTCTTTCAAAACATAAAATTTTTAGTCCTATTGTACGTATACCTGATGGTATCAAACCTGTAAAATATAAATAAATATTTATGCAAAAACAAGACATGACAAATAAAATTATTAGATATAATGCACAATTAGCTATATGAGAATTCTCTCAAATACCTAATATTGATTATGAAGATTCATTCCTCTGTAGTTGATGCACCTACTTTTCAATATTTAATTAGCCTGACAATACATAAAAAATTTAATATGTGATTAATAGATGTAGTTATGTCTTATTTATATGGACTACTTGACAGTGATATTTAAATAAAATTCTCAAAAAAATTATAATCACCTACAACACATAATTCAGGTCCTCAAAAAACTATACTCAATATAATTATGTAGATCTCTATATTGGTTAAAATAATCTAAACACATGTGGTATAATCATCTTAGTAAATATTTATTGTGAAAATGATATAAGAATGATCCCCTTTACCTATGTATATTTATTAAGAAATCTGAATCTGATTTCATTATAAATATAATTTATGTAGATAATTTAAATATTATTGAAACTATGAATAAGCTTTTAGAAACAATAGGCAAATTAAAAAAAATTTAAGATTAAAAATCTCAAAAAAAAAACAAAAATTGTCTTGGTTTGCAGATTGAACACTTAAAAAATAAAATTTTTGTTCATCAATCAGCTTATATATCAAAATTGTTAAAATAATTCTATATGGATAATGCCCATGCATAAAGCACTCCAATAGTTATAAGGTTAGTAGATATGAATAAAGATCATTTTTGACCTCGGATGGATGATGAACTTCTTGATCCTAAAATATCATATCTTAATGCTATTAGAGCACTAATATATCTTGTAAATCATACACGACCTAATACATCATTTTTTATAAATTTGTTAGCAATATATAATTCTTATGCAACAAGAAGATATTGGAATATAATTAAATATATAGTGAAATATCTTTGAGGTACGATGAATATTGGTATATATTATCCCAATGTACTCAAGGCAAAATTAATTGATTATGCAGATGCGAGATATATGTCTGACCATCATAATGCTCGATCACAAATGATCTATTTGTTCACATATGGTGATACACCTATTACATGATATTTTACGAAACAATCAATTATCACTACATCTTCTAATCATGTAGAGATCTTGATAATTCATGAAGCAAGTCAAAAATATTTTTAATTTATATATTTAATATATCATATTCAATGATCATGTGATTTATATTTTAGCAAAGAGACCCTAAAGACCTTGTATGAAAATAATATTGCATGCAAAGTTTTAAAAGGCGAAAGCGTTAGGCGAGGCGTTTTTGTGTTCGTGAGGCGAGGCGTAAGCCTCGAGGCATTGAGGCGTAAGCTTTTTGAGCCTCACATTATATAATTAATTAATATTTTAAAATATAAAAAATAAAATAAAATAAAATAGAATAAATAAACACATGAAAACAATTCATTAGAATTAATAAAAAAAACATACTAGTTCATTACTTTCACAAAAAAACATAACAAAATCATAAAATAAAAAATAGATTCAACTATACTAATAGTTTCAAACTTTAACAAAAAGTCATAACCAAGTCATGAAATAAGAACTAGAGTAAATTGTTTCAATTTAAATTCTCCTCTCCAAGGTCATCATCATCCTCATCCAATGTATCAAAAGTAGGAAAATGTCCACTATCATGTATCCCCATTTCATTTAAATCTTCATCTTCATCAATGGGTGTCAAATTGAACTCCTTCTCTTTGTCTTTGCCTCCACTTGTGCCTAGTATAAAGTATTAATTTGGGGTAAATATTATAAGTTTTTTTATTAAATTTAATCAAATTTATGACTTCAATTTTTGAGTACTTACTTGGTACTTCATTATGTTTCCTTTTGTGGGAATGTGAAGAAATCATGTGGAGTAGCAGCCGTCGCCGCCTCTTCTCGCTGGTGGAGATGATCATCATCAGCCGCAGCTAAAGAGGAAGTCAAGTCTGCTTGCTTGACTCCCCATCTAAGCAAACAAAGAGGGGGAGAGCTTGAAGAGAGATTGGATGAAGAGATGAAGAAGAGGAGAGAGCGCGACATACCTGGAGATGAACCCGAGATGAGATCGCAACTAGAGAAGTATTCAGCAGTGGTCGCCGCCGGGTTTAGTCTTCGACCTTTTCTCCCAAAACAACTTGCGATTTAATTTGCCAAAGAGTTCAATCGGTTGCTGTTTTAGGTTTTTTTTTTTCCTTTTCTAAAGGACACGTAAGCTCCCAAAACGCGTACGCATCCATCTTCAAGGCGTGAAAGGCGCGATCAAAGCGCGCCTCAAACACGCTTCATTGACGAAGGCGTACGCCTTTTATGAGGATCATTTTTTTTCATATGCCTCAACGCGTTTTCTTCACGCCTCGCCCTGAGGCACGCTTCAAGGCGTGCCTGGAAAACGCCTTTGAAAACTCTGATTGCGTGTAATGTTCAATTAAAAAATAAGTACATTAAAGAGGATAGAATAAAATATATAAGACCAACATTTTTTTTCATTCATGATCTACAAAAGAATAGTGATATTATTGTTAAATCAATTCATTCAACTAATAATCTATCAAATTTTATTCACAAAGCAAAGGCACTACCTAATGTAATTTATTTCTTAAGTAAATCATACTCAAGAAATTTATTTCACCCAAACTTAATTGTGGAATGAGCCTGGGGAAGAAGGCCGATCTCCTTGTGGGAATAAACAAGGTGTGCAAGAGATGTCCACGACGGCCATGGTTATCAAGCAAAAAAAAAAAACATATATTTGTTTTATTATGGATCAAAAGCTTAGATGTCAAGCCAACCTGAACCTACATACAATCAGCCATGGATAATCTAAACAAGGAAGAATATAATCTAAGTTGAGGAGATGTCGATTTACCAAAACCATAAAAAAAGCTTACTGAGATCGTCCTTATCGAGTACGTCAAGCTCTTTTCGAAAGTATTTTCTAATCACTGCAGCAGAGGCATCAGCAAGCTTGTTAGCAACACTAGCGAAATGATCGATATCAGTCTGAGTGAGGTCAGGTTGGATATCAATAGAGTGACTAAGACGCTTCGAGGAGGAGATCATCGTGGAGGACAATTTAGGGCAGAACTTTGAAGAGATTTTGGGTTGAAACATCAATGGAGATCGGAGAGGCGATCGATTATAGAGAGGCGGAGTGTCATAACAAATGGGGGACGAGAAAGAAGATGCCCCTGTCGATTGAAAATGAACACAAGGAAGCAATAGAGGGAGCATTTGAAATTGAGCCGATCAGAACGATGAAGTATTTCTGGAAATTGCACAAGACTAGCTAGCTCAAGACTAGCACAAGACTAGCTAGCTCAAGACTAGCACAAGACTAGCTAGCTCAAGACTAGCACAAGACTAGCTAGCTCAAGACTAGCACAAGACTAGCTAGCTCAAGACTAGCACAAGACTAGCTAGCTCAAGACTAGCACAAGACTAGCTAGCTCAAGACTAGCACAAGACTAGCTAGCTCAAGACTAGCACAAGACTAGCTAGCTCAAGACTAGCACAAGACTAGCTAGCTCAAGACTAGCTAGCTCAAGGCTAGCACAAGACTAGCTAGCTCAAGACTAATTAGCACAAGATTATTTTTATTTTGATTCAAATCAAAATAAAAATAATCAAAAATTTCTTTAATTATAAAATAGTTTTATCATTGATCATAGAGAATAGTATATGAATTCAAATTTTATAAAAGTAGTTCTCATATAATGATATTTATAGTCCATATACATGAATTCACAATAGATAGGAATAACTATAACTTTTGACACAATATATAATATTATTACTCTCATAATATAGACTATGATTGGATATGAATCATGCAGATCAAACATTTTTTTTTTAATTTTTTTAATTTTTTTTAATTTTTTTTAATTTTTTTTTAATTTTTTTTTAATTTTTTCTGTTTTTTTTGTATTTTTTTGTATTTTTTTTTGTATTTTTTTTTGTATTTTTTTTGTATTTTTTTTGTATTTTTTGTATTTTTATTGTATTTTTATTGTATTTTTGCTGTATTCATTCATATGTAAATTATGGGTCCAAGCACACTCCTAATGTTATGTGAACCCACAGAGTTACACTCTCAGGTGAATTCAAAATTAGGTAGTGAGTTAGAATCAAATCATGATTAATATTAAAATAAGATTTTAATACTAATCTTACTACAATTCATCTTTAATGGAATCATAAGATATTTTGAATTAATAAAATGTGATTTTATGAAATCATATTTGTTTTTAAAATCGTGAGAGTATTTTTTAATAAAGTATCATTCTATTAAATAAAATTTTTTTTTTTTTGAAACTGTAAGATGGTTTATAAGATATATTTTATGAAAACATCCTAGGAAACACATACAAGATGTACCTCAAGGCACAAAGTATAAATTTTCAAACAAATATGATAATTTTAAACTTCAAGATGCATCCTTCACTGGGTTTACTAAATCTACTACGTTAAACTGTGAACTACTAAGTCATTATGCAATAAATAAGATTAGGATATGTAGGCAAGTTATGAGCAAGCTAAATTACTTGCAAAGTATATTTTTTAATTCAATAAACCTAGAGGTGTCAAACGGGACGTGCAGGGCCGGCCCGGCCCATTTTTTTTCAGGCCCGACCGTGCTTTCGTGCCGGGCCAGGAACGACACGGTACAGTACCCGTGCATTGCCTGGCCCGACACTATTTTTGTGGGGGTTCAGCCCAGCATGGGCCCGCGGCACGATTTGTCGGGTTCTGCCCGGTTTGGCCGAACCCTAAATTTAAAAAAAAATTAGGGTTTCGGCGCACCCGAAACCCTAATCTTAAAAAAAAAATTAGGGTTTCGGCACCCCCGTAACCCTAATTTAAAAAAAAAATCGATTTCTGCACGATACCTTGCCAACGGGCCACGGTACCGTGCCAGGTCAGGCATGGCACGAGCCGGGCACGAGAAATTTCCATGCCGGGCTGGCCCAGCATGGTTGACACCTCTAAATAAACCTCAACACAAACTCAATATATGCCCTAGGGGGTGGTACACTGAGATTTTCCCGTGGTTTAAATTTAATAAATATTCATTACATGGAATTCAACTCCATATGTAGAATTTAAAAGTCAGGGATTCATATAATTTGATTAATTGATTGTTTAGGGTTTCCAAAAACTTACCAAGAATACAAGTAGAGGCAAGATTGTTGGAAGGAAGAGAGGGGGTTCACACCGGTGACACCCTACCTCGTTTGATAGGATTTAGACATATCCAAATGGATGTATCCTCTACTAGTATCAACACGAACAAACCTTCGACCAAAACAGACATATATGTGCTAGCAATGTTATTGATTGTCTCAAAATTAAGGATGCATAAACTATGTATTTTATTTTTTCTTAAGATAGAGAGAAAAATGAATCTGGTGGCTAAATTAAGGTGTAGTATGGTGTGAAACCCTAGAGAATATGAGGTATATATAGAGTATTAAAATAGGGTTTCACTTACCCAAATCTTTTTTGTTATATTCCACTTATAATTTTGATTTTATTTTAATTACCAAACAAAAATATATATTTACTTATTTATTAAGATAACAATTACCGTATATATATATATATATATATATATATATATATTTCATAGAGTTTAAATGGGATTAGTAAAATCACATCCATTTAGGGTCTGTTCTAAGTATGTGACCCTGTAGGTTTACATGACATTGTCAGTGAACCTGAAATCTCTATTTAGGCCTACAAGTCATAAGTGGCATCTAACAAGACATTATGACTACCCAAGTTATGTGAAGGCTGATAATTCGGCATAACCTAATTTATAGTGAATTTTTGTAATCCCTTTGTCACATAATATCATGATTGAATATAATTCATAATTTCTATCATCCTTATAAATGATTCAATCATATTATTTCTTGATTCCAATTAATTAGACTGTGAATGAAAACTCTTTATCAATTCACTTTAGCAGAGTCATGCTTTTTTTTAGTTGATCTTATCAAGGGGCCCATTGATATCTTACACATATTAAATGAGAGAAATTCCTTCTCAATCACTGATATTTCTCACATAACTCATTTTAAATTCAACAACAATCTATTTAATCATCCAGTTATAGACAATGTTAGATTGTGTCAAAAGATAAAATAGTTATATAGAAATCAATGGTGATTGTGTGGTCAAAAGATTAAATCAATATTACTCTGATGAGAATTACTTATGATAATAATCTCTGTAGTATTCTCATAGTGAGTCAATCCAGTACATCACTACTTAAATAATACCTATGAGTTGACTTAATATCTTATATTCATGATTTAGTAAAACATAATCATCAGTCATCACCATACTAGCACTAATTCATTATTAGTTCAATAATAATAATAATACATGACTAGGGATAATATGAATAGAACTCATGTTTAATTTAAGGGTTTTACTATCCATATTCTTATGGATAATATGTGGATCAAAATAAGTGCATCAAGATATTCTAAAATACTGATCATTTTCTCATCATAGACCTATCGTTGAACTCCCCCCTTGGAGAGATACTTCCTCTCCTCTCCCATTAAGTACCTAATGATGGTCTCATCAATCTTCTTGATGAAAGTGATATAATCGTACCGCTTTTATTAGTCATAAAAATTATCCCCTCCTGCTAGTCTACTTTTCTGTGCAAGACGAATCATCCACACAAATATATTCAAGTCTATACACCTAAGAATTAGATTCTTGTAATTTTCTAGCATGAAATTGATTCAATCTGAGCTACCCATAGCTTGGATAGCATACATAAATATATACTCTTTATCCTGTTGTTATAGTCAGCAATTATTTGATAAAATTTCATTCATCTTGACTAATTCATAATTTTTAGGCATAATGTCACTGAAAAATTAGAATTTAGAGTGGCATGTAAAATGACATCTAAACCCTTCACCCATCGCTCTCCTAGCTAACTTTGTAGGACAATATAATACTGCTAAATTTCTCTAACTTAGATTCACCAATAACTAAATTATTTAAATTTAAAATTAATAGATTCATTATTTTGATTTTCTTCTTTCATCATGAAGAAAATAATTTGGTCACTAGAACAATAAAAATAATCAATGCCTCCAAGAATTAAAGTCGACTTCCAAACTATTTCTTGTACCCACAATTATATAAATATTTTCTGTGATTGAATTTTTAAATTTTTTCCCTTGAAACTATTACTAGACACAGTGAATCAAAGAATATTTTTGAGTTTAAAAATATATTTTAAAAATATTTTTGATTTTAAAAATTATAATTATGTTTTTATTTTAATTTACAAACGATATAAGTTTCAATTTTAACTTGAATAAAATCATGTTTCAATTTTTAAAATTTTCAAAACTCAAAAATATAAAAACTAATCTATCCCTTCTAATTTCCATAAAATAAAAAATATATATAATTTTTCACAATCACAAAAAATATATATTCTAATCCATTTATATATATTGATGCTGAAAATAATTATTAAAAATATTTTAGAAATTATAATAAAACATATGCTAAATTGCAATATTTCAGTTATATTTCCAACCAATAAATTACATAAAGCAGCTTCCCCAAAAATCACCTCCTTGCAAGTCAAAAAATTACAAAAGATTATTTTGTAAAAGAAAGCGTTTACAATTAATGCATCTTTACCAATCCAAACATATCAAATAGATTTTGATGTAATTTACCACATGCACGCACAGATTGCATATGCATGCACCCACACCCACAAGCACATGCACGTGCATCACCCACACCCACACACACGAGCACACCACACACATGCATCACCCACACACACGAGCACACCACACACATGCATCACCCACACACATGAGCACACCACACACATGCATCACCCACACACACGAGCACAACACACACATGCATCATCCACACCCATGACATGTACACATGCATGCACCCACACACACAAGCACAACACCCATATGCATGCACCCACACCCACACACACACCCACATGCATGGACCCACACCCACAAGCACACACATTCATGCACCCACACAGAAGCAGACGCATACATGCATGCACACACACACACACGAGCAGACGCATACATGCATGCACCCACACACACGAGCATATGCATGCATGCACGCACCCACACACACGAGCATATGCATGCACCCACACACACGAGCATATGCATGCATGCATGCACCCACACACACGAGCATATGCATGCATGCATGCACCCACACACACGAGCATATGCATGCATGCATGCACCCACACACACGAGCATATGCATGCATGCATGCACCCACACACACGAGCATATGCATGCATGCATGCACCCACACACACGAGCACACATACACATAAATGCACCCCACAAGCTCATGTTGTGGGGTGCATGCACACGCACAAGCACACATGCATGCATTCACACACGAGCACACGCACAAGCACAAGCACAAGCACAAGCACACATGCATGCATTCACACACGAGCACACGCACAAGCACACATGCATGCATTCACACACGAGCACACGCACAAGCACACATGCATGCATTCACACACGAGCACACGCACAAGCACACATGCATGCATTCACACACGAGCACACGCACAAGCACAAGCACACATGCATGCATTCACACACGAGCACAAGCACAAGCACACATGCATGCATTCACACACGAGCACAAGCACAAGCACACATGCATGCATTCACACACGAGCACAAGCACAAGCACACATGCATGCATTCACACACGAGCACACGCACAAGCACAAGCACAAGCACACATGCATGCATTCACACACGAGCACACGCACAAGCACAAGCACAAGCACAAGCACAAGCACAAGCACACATGCATGCATTCACACACGAGCACACGCACAAGCACAAGCACACATGCATGCATTCACACACGAGCACACGCACAAGCACACATGCATGCATTCACACACGAGCACACGCATAAGCACACATGCATGCATTCACACACGAGCACACGCACAAGCACACATGCATGCATTCACACACGAGCACACGCACAAGCACACATGCATGCATTCACACACGAGCACACGCACAAGCACACATGCATGCATTCACACACGAGCACACGCACAAGCACACATGCATGCATTCACACACGAGCACACGCACAAGCACACATGCATGCATTCACACACGAGCACACGCACAAGCACACATGCATGCATTCACACACGAGCACACGCACAAGCACACATGCATGCATTCACACACGAGCACACGCACAAGCACACATGCATGCATTCACGCACAAGCACACATGCATGCATTCACGCACAAGCACACATGCATGCATTCACGCACAAGCACACATGCATGCATTCACGCACAAGCACACATGCATGCATTCACGCACAAGCACACATGCATGCATTCACACACGAGCACACGCACAAGCACACATGCATGCATTCACACACGAGCACACGAGCACACGAGCACACGAGCACACGAGCACACGAGCACACGCACAAGCACACATGCATGCATTCACACACGAGCACACGCACAAGCACACATGCATGCATTCACACACGAGCACAAGCACACATGCATGCATTCACACACGAGCACACGCACAAGCACACATGCATGCATTCACACACTAGCACACGCACAAGCACACATGCATGCTTCACACGAGACACACACGAGCACACGCACAAGCACAACATGCTGCATTCACACACGAGCACACGAGCACACGCACAAGCAAACATGCATGCATTCACACACGAGCACACGCACAAGCACACATGCATGCATTCACACACCGAGCACACGCACAAGCACACATGCATGCATTCACACACAGCACACGCACAAGCACACATGCATGCATTCACACACGAGCACACGCACAAGCACACATGCATGCATTCACACACGAGCACACGCACAAGCACACATGCATGCATTCACACACGAGCACACGCACAAGCACACATGCATGCATTCACACACGAGCACACGCACAAGCACACATGCATGCATTCACACACGAGCACACGCACAAGCACACATGCATGCATTCACACACGAGCACACGCACAAGCACACATGCATGCATTCACACACGAGCACACGCACAAGCACACATGCATGCATTCACACACGAGCACACGCACAAGCACACATGCATGCATTCACACACGAGCACACGCACAAGCACACATGCATGCATTCACACACGAGCACACGCACAAGCACACATGCATGCATTCACACACGAGCACACGCACAAGCACACATGCATGCATTCACACACGAGCACACGCACAAGCACACATGCATGCATTCACACACGAGCACACGCACAAGCACACATGCATGCATTCACACACGAGCACACGCACAAGCACACATGCATGCATTCACACACGAGCACACGCACAAGCACACATGCATGCATTCACACACGAGCACACGCACAAGCACACATGCATGCATTCACACACGAGCAACACGCACAAGCACACATGCATGCATTCACACACGAGCACACGCACAAGCACACATGCATGCATTCACACACGAGCACACGCACAAGCACACATGCATGCATTCACACACGAGCACACGCACAAGCACACATGCATGCATTCACACACGAGCACACGCACAAGCACACATGCATGCATTCACACACGAGCACACGCACAAGCACACATGCATGCATTCACACACGAGCACACGCACAAGCACACATGCATGCATTCACACACGAGCACACGCACAAGCACACATGCATGCATTCACACACGAGCACACGCACAAGCACACATGCATGCATTCACACACGAGCACACGCACAAGCACACATGCATGCATTCACACACGAGCACACGCACAAGCACACATGCATGCATTCACACACGAGCACACGCACAAGCACACATGCATGCATCACACACGAGCACACGCACAAGCACACATGCATGCATTCACACACGAGCACACGCACAAGCACACATGCATGCATTCACACACGAGCACACGCACAAGCACACATGCATGCATTCACACACGAGCACACGCACAAGCACACATGCATGCATTCACACACGAGCACACGCACAAGCACACATGCATGCATTCACACACGAGCACACGCACAAGCACACATGCATGCATTCACACACGAGCACACACACGAGCACACGCACAAGCACACATGCATGCATTCACACACGAGCACACGCACAAGCACACATGCATGCATTCACACACGAGCACACGCACAAGCACACATGCATGCATTCACACACGAGCACACGCACAAGCACACATGCATGCATTCACACACGAGCACACGCACAAGCACACATGCATGCATTCACACACGAGCACACGCACAAGCACACATGCATGCATTCACACACGAGCACACGCACAAGCACACATGCATGCATTCACACACGAGCACACGCACAAGCACACATGCATGCATTCACACACGAGCACACGCACAAGCACACATGCATGCATTCACACACGAGCACACGCACAAGCACACATGCATGCATTCACACACGAGCACACGCACAAGCACACATGCATGCATTCACACACGAGCACACGCACAAGCACACATGCATGCATTCACACACGAGCACACGCACAAGCACACATGCATGCATTCACACACGAGCACACGCACAAGCACACATGCATGCATTCACACACGAGCACACGCACAAGCACACATGCATGCATTCACACACGAGCACACGCACAAGCACACATGCATGCATTCACACACGAGCACACGCACAAGCACACATGCATGCATTCACACACGAGCACACGCACAAGCACACATGCATGCATTCACACACGAGCACACGCACACATGCATGCATTCACACACGAGCACACGCACACATGCATGCATTCACACACACAAGCACATGCATGCACCCACACACACAAGCACATGCATGCACCCACACACACAAGCACATGCATGCACCCACACACACAAGCACATGCATGCACCCACACACACAAGCACATGCATGCACCCACACACACAAGCACATGCATGCACCCACACACACAAGCACATGCATGCACCCACACACACAAGCACATGCATGCACCCACACACACAAGCACATGCATGCACCCACACACACAAGCACATGCATGCACCCACACACACAAGCACATGCATGCACCCACACACACAAGCACATGCATGCACCCACACACACAAGCACATGCATGCACCCACACACACAAGCACATGCATGCACCCACACACACAAGCACATGCATGCACCCACACACACAAGCACATGCATGCACCCACACACACAAGCACATGCATGCACCCACACACACAAGCACATGCATGCACCCACACACACAAGCACATGCATGCACCCACACACACAAGCACATGCATGCACCCACACACACAAGCACATGCATGCACCCACACACACAAGCACATGCATGCACCCACACACACAAGCACATGCATGCACCCACACACACAAGCACATGCATGCACCCACACACACAAGCACATGCATGCACCCACACACACAAGCACATGCATGCACCCACACACACAAGAACATGCATGCACCCACACACACAAGCACATGCATGCATCCAATTCACGAGCACACACATGCATGCACACGCATGCACCCAATTCACGAGCACACACATGCATGCACACGCATGCACCCAATTCACGAGCACACACATGCATGCACACGCATGCACCCAATTCACGAGCACACACATGCATGCACACGCATGCACCCAATTCACGAGCACACACATGCATGCACACGCTTGCACCCAATTCACGAGCACACACATGCATGCACACGCATGCACCCAATTCACGAGCACACACATGCATGCACACGCATGCACCCAATTCACGAGCACACACATGCATGCACACGCATGCACCCAATTCACGAGCACACACATGCATGCACACGCTTGCACCCAATTCACGAGCACACACATGCATGCACACGCATGCACCCAATTCACGAGCACACACATGCATGCACACGCTTGCACCCAATTCACGAGCACACACATGCATGCACACGCATGCACCCAATTCACGAGCACACACATGCATACACACGCATGCACCCAATTCACGAGCACACACATGCATGCACACGCTTGCACCCAATTCACGAGCACACACATGCATGCACACGCATGCACCCAATTCACGAGCACACACATGCATGCACACGCATGCACCCAATTCACGAGCACACACATGCATGCACACGCATGCACCCAATTCACGAGCACACACATGCATGCACCCACATGCACAAGCGACACACAAGCACAAGCGACACACAAGCACAAGCGACACACACGCACAAGCGACACACACGCACAAGCGACACACAAGTACAAGCGACACACATGCAAGCACCCACGAAGCTACTCATTTCTCTCAATAAGATTCAATAATGTAACTACCATACCCACACCATAAAATACAATACATTTGAACCATAAGCAAACCCATTGATGAACGACAACAAGCTTCATAAAAAAGAAAAAAAATACATATTATTGAGTTTCATGGCACAAACAAATAAACATGAGTACACAACACGATCTAAGATCATTTTGGCATGCCCACACACACACACACACACACAATATTAACAGAATACCACAAAACCATATGACTACTATTGGGTATGGTGACCGGGCAATTTCTCTTTTATCTTCTCCATCATACTCTTCTTCTCGTGCTCTCCTCCTTCGACACTAACAGGGGTGGCAGAGCCCATGGTGGTGGAAGTGGGTTCTACTAGTTCATCCTTCTGCTTGCTACCCATTAATTTCTCCTTGATTTTTTGTTTCAATCCTTTCTTCTTCCTCCTCCCTCCTTGCCCATCATCTTCCGACTAAACACAAAACCACATACAAAAAAAGCTAATATCTCGTCTATGATCAGTTAGATAACAGTAGGAGCGTCGTCGGAGCGTCGTCGGAGACGCACTTGTTATCTGAAAGTAACAAAAAACACTAAGAACTCACGGAGCTAGAACTGGAACTGCCGGACCGTTGTATCTCTTCGTTTCCTTCCACGTCCATGACTTTCTCCGGTCCGGCCTCGGCGCCTCGGTGCTTCTGTTCTTGCGCCCCCCCAAGCCCGCTCTCGGTCCCATACTGCTGCTGAATAGCCACTCCGGTAACACTCATCGGGTTCCCGTGTTCATCGGTCAGATGAACTGGGTTTCCGTGTTCATCGGTCAGCTGCAATGGGTTCCCGTGCTCATCTCTCAAATCCGCCATTTTATTACAACAGCACCTCCACGGAGAAAAAACCGAAGCGAAGCGGAGTATAAATGAAAAAGCAAGAGCGACGAGAGAGGAGAGAGAGGTTGACTTGGCTAAACTTATCGGGGAGGCGGAAAGAAGACAAAGAATGATGAGCAGCGCAATGCCACGTGCATGCCGGCTGCGGAAAGAGAAACACGCGTAGCGGCGCAGCCATGATTGATGATAGTAGATATATATACACACAATCTGAGTTACTTACATAATTGCTCAAAGATAATGGATATATTTAATTTTATCATATTATCTAATATTTTTATTAAAATATGATTTATTTAGTCTTAATTGAAGGCCACCAATTTCATTGTTGGGTGGCGTTTTTTTATATTTTATAATTCGATGAATTTAAATGAATTAATTTCATTCCAAGAATAGTTAATTATTTTTTAATCAAAATTGAAAAAAGGAATTAATAGTTTTTAAAAACTTTCATGAAATTAATCACTACCACACACAACACACATGCACACGCAAGCACACAGGCGCACACAGGCAAACACACACATGCACACACACAAGCACACACACAGGTACACACACACAAGCACACACACAGGTACACACACACAAGCACACACACAGGCACACACACAGGCACACACACACAGGCACACACACAGGCACACACACACAGGCACACACACACAGGCACACACACAGGCACACACACACAGGCACACACACACAGGCACACACACACAGGCACACACACACAGGCACACACACACAGGCACACACACACAGGCACACACACACAGGCACACACACACAGGCACACACACACAGGCACACACACACAGGCACACACACACAGGCACACACACACAGGCACACACACACAGGCACACACACACAGGCACACACACAGGCACACACACACAGGCACACACACACAGGCACACACACAGGCACACACACAGGCACACACACAGGCACACACACAGGCACACACACAGGCACACACAGGCACACACACAGGCACACACACAGGCACACACACAGGCACACACACAGGCACACACACAGGCGCACACACAGGCGCACACACAGGCGCACACACAGGCGCACACACAGGCGCACACACAGGCGCACACACAGGCGCACACACAGGCGCACACACAGGCACACACACAGGCACACACACAGGCACACACACAGGCACACACAGGCACACACACAGGCACACACACAGGCACACACACAGGCACACACACAGGCACACACACAGGCACACACACAGGCACACACACAGGCACACACACAGGCACACACACAGGCACACACACAGGCACACACACAGGCACACACACAGGCGCACACAGACACACACACAGGCGCACACAGACGCACACACAGGCGCACACAGACGCACACACAGGCACACACAGGCGCACACAGACGCACACAGACGCACACAGACGCACACAGACGCACACAGACGCACACACAGGCGCACACACAGGCGCACACACAGGCGCACACACAGGCGCACACAGGCGCACACAGGCGCACACACAGGCGGACGCACAGGCGCACATAGACGCACACATAGACGCGCACAAACAGGCACACAAACAGGCACACACAAAGATAGACACAAACACACACACACACACACACACAGATACACACAAACACAGACAAACACAGAGAAAACATAGGGTTTTCATAGATATTATTTTACTTGTTGATCAATAAGGATGCAACCACAAAAGCAACCCTGGCTGCAAGAAGGCGTACTAAGCCCTGCAGTGCACAGAACAATACAGTGCAGCCTTAGCAAGCTGGGTTAGGGTAGGCCAGAGTTTTGACTTTTGAGGGCATCATGGCCAACGTGAATCCTGGTGAAACACAGACAATAACATAACATGGCACCGAGCAGAGCAAAATTAAAGATCAAATAGGGTTCTGAAAGCAATTCATTAAATCCTTGCAAAAATTTCATTAGGGTTCTTGAAAATAGAACCTGCAAATGGAAATCACAAGGTTAAGCCATGATAAACAACAGAGATTGTTGGCGCAGTTAGGCTTCAGAAAACCCCCCATTCTCAAGCCCTGCTTTGATTATACTCATCCTAGACAGAGCCGCAGCAATAAACAGTATCTATTCATGAGCTGATCAAGTTGCAACTGCAGAACCTGACACACAGACATCATGACAAACACATCGTAAGCATCTACATCTTCAAAAAGCAACGGCTCCAACCAAAAAAAGAAAAAAAGGACCTAATCTGGTTGTAACTGAGCTCAGTCCTTTAAAGATCTTGTCCAGAAACCACCCCTCTTGGGGGTCGTGCCATTATCTGTTGGGGACCCACTGACCTTGTATCCAAACGAAAATGGCCTCTTTAAGTTCGGCTTCAAAATGGCATTTCTCAGTCCAGAACTAAAACCGAGCCTGGGGCTCTTCCCTTCACGATCTCGAGGTTTTAGGTGATCAATAACAATGGCATCGCTGAGATCACAGTCAACAACACGGCTCCTTGATTTCTTCTTCTTTCCCTTCAAGTCCACTTCCAATTTAAAAGCTCTCTGCAATAACTTATGGGTATGCTTCTCACCAAGAGTACAAATTGGGCAAGAAGGGTCATATTTCTGAACCTCAGGCGTTAATGTCTCCAAACACTCAGCATGATAAACATGTCCACACGTCAGAACAGAAACAACAGAAAGTTCATTATTGGGAATGATCTTCCTTGTTCCCCACAGTGATTTTTCCATCAATAGCTTTGAGCAGATCCCACAAGTATGCAGATAGCTAGAGGTGGAAGATGATGGCCGAGCATTGGAATCCATTTTCTCCATGTTAAATTCAACGGAGATATCATCATAAAGACACCTCTCTCTGCGAGATGACATCAGAAGCTCAGAGAATGCTGTCACTGAAAAAGCATCAGAAGAATCAGCATGCGATCCTCTCATGGATTCACCACCATGGGAGGAAATCACCACACTCTTCTCGTCAGCCTGGTAGCCAGCAGAAGACATTGTTGGATGCCCAATGGAGAAACCTGCATCGAAGAAGATGATGTCTGGATGGATCGATATCAAACAATAAACATCATTTTGCATGCCTCCATGCTCCACCAGAGCCACGAAAATATGTTGGCTAAACAATGAATCATGAACAAGAAACAATGCATGCTTACCAATTCATATGGATCGGATGATAAAAAACAAACAAGGATTCAGGAGAAGAATGGACGTCGCAACAAAGATCCATCAAAACTCAATCTCAGATCTATGAAAAATAATCGTACCAGATGGTTGAATTCTTGCATGGACAAAATGCGGAGAGCGAGAAGCTTTCTGCCAGTGATGTGACAGAGGGCTTCCGTGTTCTACTGGACTGGTTATTCCATAATTCACATTTGACTGGCGATTTCTTGTAATTCTATCAGCAAACAGACTTGCAGAGGACTCTTCATCTGCCACTCTCCCATGATTATCCCACCCGGAGGTCATTGGAGGTGAAAAATGAACATTTCCACGAACTATGTCAGAGGCAGATCCATTTGCGATCTCCTTCTCTCTAGCAACGCAGCAGGCACCACCCATGCTCAATCCGCCTTCAAAATTGAAAAGCTACTTCGACCATGCCCCTGCAATGAAACAGATACGAAGACGCGAACAAGACGATCATAAATCGACACAGAGGCGTTAATGTCGATGGAAATTGAAATCAAAAGAGGAAATGAGACGATCAAACCAATATGAAACTCCAATTCTCAAGAAGATCACTAAAAGAAGCCCAGTTGAATTTCGAATAAACAAATTCGAAATTCAATTCATGTTCGCTCAACGCTAACAAAACCAAGAGATTAAAATAAAAAAAAACATGTTCGTCCTTGCCTTTCTCGAATTTTATTAGATGGAGAAGCAGAAAAGCTCTAGAGTTAAACCTATGATTCCAAGCATCAATAAAAGTAAAAAAAGGAGGAAAAAAAAAATCCAGCTGAATTTCTAATCGCTCGGTGTTCTGTGTCAAGTGACCTTCCCATCTCTTTAAAAATGAACTCCAATTATAGAAAACAAAGGCGCGAAAAAGCAGCCACTCTGCTCGAGGAACTGGATAAGTGAGACTGAATCTAAGAACCCTAAAAATGGAAATATTATTGAAAAAGCGACGTGGTGAAGAGTCAAAGAGATCCGATTCAAACGCCAGATAAACAGCATCCATTGTGAAGGCATAGACATACTCATGACACAGACAATTCCATTAATGAGCTCAGGAAATCCGGATCTCACGTGATCGAGCAGCAGCAAATATCCGATCGGGTCATCGCCTGGATACAGAAACGATTCGTTCCAGAGTCAGATTAAGTAAACGTTTGTCAACAGATGCTGTAATTTAAAGAAGCAAAACTTGTGTTGAGATTTAAGGAACTAACACGAGCAAAAGATAGATAGATATTAGATAGTGGAGAGAGAGGGAGAGAGGGGGGATGAGAGATAGAGAGAGGGAGGAGAGAGAGAGAGAAGAAGAGGGGGAGAGTGTGAGAGAGAGTGAGAGAGAGGGAGAGGGAGAGAGTGAGAGAGAGGGAGAGGGAGAGAGTGAGAGAGAGGGAGAGGGAGAGAGAGAGAGAGGGAGAGGGAGAGAGAGGGTGAGGGAGAGAGGGAGAGAGGGAGAGAGGGAGAGAGTGAGAGAAGAGAGGGAGAGAGTGAGAGAAGAGAGGGAGAGAGTGAGAGAAGAGAGGGAGAGAGTGAGAGCAAGAGAAAGAGGGAGAGACGGAGAGTGAGATAGAGAGGGAGAGAGAGTGGGTGAGAGAGTGTGTGAGAGAGTGTGAGACAGAGAAAGGGGGGATAGAGAGAAAGAGTATTTTATTTTAATTTCTAGATTATAAATTTAAAAATAATTATATAAGATTGAGGCATTTAATTTTTATCTTAAATGCAATTAATAATCTTTATTAAAAAATTATTGACAGCAGAACAAATTTTGCTAGTAAAAAAATGATAAAAATTAATTTTCATTTATTGAAAATTCAATCATTTTCTTTAAAAGTAACTTTTATGTCTTGTAAAACTAATAAAATTTTAATATAATTACTATTGACATAAAAAATAACAGAATTAATTTTTAAAAATCACCCATTTCATTTCCAATGAAAGTTCTAATTTTTAAAAATAAAAGATGGGGGGCGGGGGGGGGGGGGGAGAATAATTTATTTTAATTTTTAAATTAGAAGTTACAAAATAATTATATAAAATTGTGGTCGTTTATTTTACTTTCTAATGCAACTAATAATCTAATTTGAAAATTTTTTTAGACTAGAACAAATTTAATTTGTAAAGATATTATCAAAATTAATAATCATTATTTAAATTTCAATAAATATTCAATTTAAACAAATGAAACATTTATATAACAAAATTAATAAAAATTTAATATAATTACTATTGACAAAATAAAAAATAATTAAATTTTGAAAATCAGCCATTTCATTTGCAATAGAATGGAAGTTATCATTTTTAATTCTTCAGTGCAATATAACAAAAAGATATTGCATAAAATTAAAAAGAATAAATTATGAATTAATGCACTAAATCATAAAATATATATATTTTCATGTACTCAAGAATATAAATAAATAAATAAATAAATAAATAAATAAATAAATAAATAAATATATATATATATATATAACACAATTACATGAAAAGTCAGATTAAAATAACAAAATATAAAATAAATCTCAGTTTCATGAGAAGTGTTTTCAAAACACTAAACATACATTTATCACACACACACACACACACACACACACAGAGACACACACACACAGACACACACACACAAACACACACACACACACAGACACACAGAGATACACACGTACCCCATTTATAGACTTATATATAAGATTGCATATATGTATACTCAGATAAACAAACACATTTTGAACACACTACAAAACAAACATAACAAATACCAATTTTTAGGGTAAAAGTTTTCTATAATGATACATAATCAAAAAATTAAAATTCAAGCTTCCCGCTGTGATTTTAATTTCCATAAAAAACACCAACTCAGTGCTCCACTCCACCACTTGAATTTCAATTCTGCAAATTAATAAATGATCAATTTGTATGGTAAAATGGAATAAAAACCACTTCTACGCAATAAATGCTGCAATGCTACTATTATACATATAAAAATATAGAGTAGGTAAGTTACAGTGCATAATATTTCCACTTTAGCACCAAGTCTAATCGAGGTTAATGTCCCAACAAACTGATCTCCCAAAACCAGAAATAGATAGAGAGAAATAGATAGATAAATAGAGAGATAAATAAAGATAGAAAGAGAAAAAAAAAAGATAGAGATCGAGAGATAGAAAGAGAGATATAGATAGAGAGATAGAAGAGAGATAGAGAGATAGAAAGAGAGATAGAAAGATAGAGAGAGAGAAATATATATATAGAGAGAGATAGATATATATATATATTATATAGAGAGAGAGAGAGATAGATATATAAAGAGAGAAAGATAGATATATATATATAGAAGAGAGAGAGAGAAATAAATAAATAAATAAATAAATAAAGAGATAGATACACAAAGAGATACTAAGAGATACAAAGAGTCAAAGACAGAGACAGAGAAAGGGAGTTAAAGATAGAGAGTCAAAGACTGGTCAAAGACAAACATAGATAAAAGAGAGAGAGAGTAAAAAATGAGAGAGAGAGAGAGCAAGACAAAGAGAGAGAGAGAGCAAGACAGAGAGAGAGAGAGAGCAAGACAGAGAGAGAGAGAGAGCAAGACAGAGAGAGAGAGAGAGAGCAAGACAGAGAGAGAGAGAGCACGAAAGAGAGAGAGAGCACGAAAGAGAGAAAGAGAGAGCATGAAAGAGAGAAAGAGAGAGAGCACGAAAGAGAGAAAGAGAGAGAGCACGAAAGAGAGAGAGAGAGAGAGCAGGAAAGAGAGAAAAAGAGAGAGAGAGAGAGAGCAAGACAGAGAGAGAGAGAGAGCAAGACGAGAGAGAGAGCACGAAAGAGAGAGAGAGCACGAAAGAGAGAAAGAGAGAGCACGAAAGAGAGAAAGAGAGAGAGCACGAAAGAGAGAAAGAGAGAGAGCACGAAAGAGAGAGAGAGAGAGAGCAGGAAGAGAGAAAAAGAGAGAGAGAGAGCATGAAAGAGAGAAAGAGAGAGAGAGCACGAAAGAGAGAGAGAGAGCATGAAAGAGAGAAAGAGAGAGAGAAAGCACGAAATAGAGAGAGAGAGCACGAAAGAGAGAGAGAGAGCACGAAAGAGAGAGAAGAGGAGCACGAAAGAGAGAGAGAGCCCGAAGAGAGAGAGAGAGCATGAAAGAGAGAGAGAGAGAGAGCATGAAAAGAGAGAAAGAGAGAGAGAGCGAGGAAAGAGAGAGAGAGAGCGAAAGAGGAGGGGGAGAGAGGGAAAAGAGAGAGCGAGAAATAGAGAAGAGAGGGCGAGCAGGAAAGAGAGGAGAAGAGAGCAGACAGGAAAGGAGAGAGAGAGGAGAGAGATGCGACGTAGAGAGGAGAGAGAGAGAGAGAGCGAGAGAGAGCAGACAGATAGAGAAGAGAGCGACATGAAAGAGAGAAAGAGAGAGAGAGCATGAACAAGGAAAGAGAGGAGAGGAGAGAGAGAAATGAAATAGG